>CM076976.1:27898005-27931554 GCA_039105355.1 Benthosema pterotum
ATGTCAGAGTAAAATACAATACCGTTTAATGTAGGCTACTTAACCCTGATGATCCTTGTTGCTATTGCTTGTGGTCACAGGAAGGGAGGGGCCTGGCGGCGGGATGCAAGGAGGAGGCGGCGGTGGGCGGGGCTTCTGGCAGCACGTGGAGGAGGGTCTGCGCGAGCAGGCCAGCGGGCTGCGCGCCGACCTGGCGCTCTGCCGCCAGGAGAACAGGGAGCTGCAGGAGAGGCTGATGGTGTCCGAGGCCACGTGCACGCTCAGGGCCGAGCAGCTCAACGACTACAGAGACCTGCTCAGTAAGGGCCACCAGTTAAAATGTTTTCAACCGCTTATCCGTAGTTGGGTTTCAGAGGCACAAAACATTTTCACCAGAGAGTTTTCTGGATGTCTTCTATTCAGAGCAACACCAGTAACTTCATTCTAGGAGACTATAGAGAATGCAGGGCATTCCAACCATTTTTTCCACCCAGTAATGCATGCAGGAGTCCAGGGGGAGGCAGTTTAGAGTCCAGGATTACTGCATGTTTTTGCAAGGGGATCAACCCCAGAGGACACAGGAAGAACATGCAAACTCCACACAGTTTGCAGATCCACTAGTCCATTTTGGTGATTTAATCCCTACGATTAAAACATTATCCTTAATGATTAATTGGCATACTAATAATTGACCATTAACAATTACTTTTTTCCATTGGCATTGTCACAGAACGTAATGAGTCATGTCATTGGCTTTTAGGCCTCTTAAACAAAACAATGCACAGAGCAGAAATGCCAAATATCTTAATTAGCTGATGTACCAACTTTCATGTCATGAAGTTCTCTCTCTCTCTCTCTCTCTCTCATCTCTCTCTCTCTCTCTCTCTCTCTCTCTCTCTCTCTCTCTCTCTCTCTCTCTCTCTCTCTCTCCTCTCTCTCTCTCTCTCTCTCTCTCTCTCTCTCTCTCTCCAGGTGAGACTTCAGTGCAGCAGGCCAGTAAACAGGTGCAGGTGGACCTGCAGGATCTGGGCTATGGAGACGTGTGGACGCAGCGAGAACGAGGCAGAGAGAGAAGACACCAGCAGCCCAGGTGACCTTGACCTCACCCACCACTCTGTTAAAAATAAAAACAACATGCCACCCTTAAAGGGACACGCCACTATTTTTGCAAAACAATATCCTCCAAGATTTAGAACACTTTGCTGGGGATACTTTTATGTGTGTAATATGTGGTTTTAGATGTTTTATATATTAGCAGTGATGTCATGGACACTGCTTCATGGACTACATGTTGTCTCAGTCACCCCAAGACAGCCCCCAAACCATTAAGGGAATTGTAGTCCAGTGTCCAGTATCGAAGACATCACGACACTGGTCTCACTGCTGAAATCTAAATTGATTACAACCACATATTACAAACATAAAGATCCCCAGGAAAGTGTTCTGAATCATTTTACAGATTACAGATCGACAATAGGCTGGGTAGGTCGGTAGCTTGTTCCCATTAGGGAACATCTTTTTCATTAGGTTTCCTTGTCATTTTGACTATGTTTTTAAAGTGAACTAAACACTTGCTGCTGTGCACCTATATTTTGCACAGTACTGCCACCCTGTGTCCAGCACCAGCAAATGACCGAATGTGTGCAAACCAAAGTTTGAAGTAGTCTCCCTTGTTCCAATCGGGTGTCTGCTGTCTGTGTGACACATCATAGACTGTTAGGAACGCACAGCTTTGCACGCACTGTACAGTAGCAATGTAACAATCGCTGGATACTCGTAGGTAGCCTGGAAAACCGACTAATCTGCCACAGGTAAAAGAAAATCCCTGAGAGATTGCCCTCCTCGGTTTGAGTTAGATTTTCGCTCACGTCAGAGTAGTGGGTGACCAATCAGAGGCCACTAATCAAAGGAACACTTTTTTTTTTTGCTGAATCGTTTTGTGTTGCGTAAATATAAAGTAAATCTCCCATTTAGATGTCCAGACGCAGTGATCTTAGCTTGGCCGTTCCAGGCTAACTCTTAGCTGTGACTATTTTGTTGTTCTGTAGACCTGTGCAGTGAAGTCACCGCCCCTGTTTCCAAAGTGGATTCCCATTCATTTTTCTCATAGACTTTTAGAAAATGATTCATGATTCAAAGACGATTACGCCGCGGACAAAGCCAACCAAATCAGGATGACACACACAATCTTTTGGGACAATCAAATAATTTCTAAGATTAAAAAAACGAAAGAAAAAGTGTTGTATCCTGCCGTTTTCTACTTGTTGCTAATTAGATATTATATGATAATATTGTGTTTGTTGTCATGTTTTGTCGCAATCGTGTTTTTATGAACCATTCTTCAAAAAGTCTATGAGGAAAATGAATGGGGAATCCACTTCTGGAACTGGTCGGTGACGTCACTGCGCAGGTCTATTGTTTTAATGCCATTGGTCGGAACCTGATCTGTTCTGCGTTTCACCCCTGGTTACATAATGTTTAGTCTAGCTCAACAGTGTGACTTACAGAGAGAGACCAGCAGCGGGTTGGTTGACAAACACTTCTTTGTATCAAGTTTCCCCCATCCTAATACAATGTATGACTTTAGCCACTGGAATTGTTTTGTGTGGTGTGTGTTTGTGTCATGAGTTACCACCGCATATTCAGGCCGAAGCCGAGTCCTCCTTCCTCGCACTGTTTCGGTAGTTGTTCCCATCCCGAAGTTTCGGTAGTTGTTCCGTTCCCGAATCCACGTCCAATATGGATCGATATCTCACCTCCGTCTTTCCGTCCTTTTTGAGTTCGATGACCTGGAGATGTGCACGTCGCTGTCCAACCCCCAGGACTATGAGGGCGTGGGGAGGGGGAGGCTGGTACCAGGACGACCAGAGCAATGTGGAAGGTTCTTATGATCTGGAGGAGGAGGAAGAGGAGGAGGAGGAGGAGGAGAGCAGGTAGGGCTGTCAACAGTAAAGATTGCAGGTTTGTTTCTGTGGTCTGGGGTTTTTCTCTGGGGTTTGGAAGGCGTTTGGGCTGCAATGAAGACAGCAAAATGGCAAAACAGTGACATCTGGTGGCAAATACCATTGACAAACAGTATATGGGATTTGCAGGCTGTGACATCAAAAACAGCAGGAAATCAGAGCCCTTGTTTGAGCCAGAAAAACCCAAACCACAGCAAATCTATGGATTCTAAAAATATATATATTCATTTACTTTTTGTCATTACAACAATTGAGTTCAGGAAACCTAAAAAAAAAAAAACAACAAGAAAATAATAATTACAAAAAACAATAAATGTCACAACCCCTTTAAACATTGAATTGTAACACAAATAATTGTGATTAATGATTTATTTAGATAGCAATATGATATTGGCCGATTCTGAATATTCTAATACTATTTTGCGATGAAAAAGTATACATGGCGGATATAAGATAATAACTAACAATACATACATTTTATTGTATACTATAAAAATAGCAGAAATATAATAATATTAAAATACCGGTATATATTTTTGTAATTATGTATGAATGAACAATCTTAATGAAATCATCAATCATGTAAATGATTATGAGGATTATGACAAAAGTAATTGTGATTATCCCCAAATAATAATTGTGACGACCAACCAACCCCTGCTGCAGGTGCATCAGGAGAAGCTCCTCTCCAGAAGGTGGTGAGGGACCTGCGCTCTCAGCTGAGCCGCTGTCACAAGGTGATCCGTGGACTGCAGCTGCGCATCCGATCGCTCTCTGCCACCAGCGACTACGCCTCCAGTCTGGAACGAACCCCACGCAAGGTACTGTATAAAAATGGTTATTTTTGTCATCCTGTTTTGTTTCCCAAAATCCAGCCTGGAATTGTCGACAAAAACAACAAAACTGAATAAATAGTGGGCCCTGGTGTCAAAATGGTTGGTCTTCTCTTACTTTTATCTTGAAATTAAATTAATATTACACAGACTGAGTTCAGCCTTAGTCTGGCCCTCCACAATATTTTATGATTCTCATTTGGCCCCTTGGGAAAATAATTGCCCACCCCTGGTATATACGGTAGTATACACAGCTGGGCTCGCCAAGAAAGAGTGTATTTATTAATTAACCAAAAAGGGGAAAAATACATTATCGTAGTCTAAGTGTTGGCAGTATCTGAACTACTAGTATATGTACTATAAATGGTACATTCAATCATACACCAATTGTGTGAAGAAACCATGCAAGGCACAACCAGCACATCAGGAGCAACTTGGCGTTCAGTGTCTTGCCCAAGGACACTTCAGCATGTGGACAGGATTCACACGCCGACCCATGGATCATGGACGACCTGGTCTACCTCCTGAGCCACAGCCACCCCTACCATTTCCAATAGTGTGTGATTATAGCTTCATTATTTCACAATTATGATGTACCGGTAGCTTTCAAAAAGTTGTGGGCTATCGCTTTTTAAACAATGTAGGCTACCTGGCTAGCTCTTCAAAACCTACATCACATTTTTGGAACGTAATATTGCATGATTCGTTTTGAGTGCAGCTTGACTCCATAACCACACTAGAAACTATATGAGGTATCAGATAGCTATTTATTTGTTTACTAACTTGTGTAGCTAGTTACTGATGTGAGTGTCCTCCACTGCCTCCAGGTGAACTGGGCCTTTGAGGCGTCTCCAGCGCCCAGCGGCGTGGAGGAGGATGAGGGCTGGATGTCCGACAGCCTGGCCACTCGCACAGAGTCCAAGTCCAAGGGCTGGATGTCCGACAGCCTGGCCACTCGCACGGAGCCCAAGACCAACCGAGAGCTCCGGGAGCTGGTGTCGCGGGTGACCTCACTGGAGGCCCAGCTGAAACTGCAGGGCAAAGGCCTGGCGGAGGAAGGGAAATGCGCCACCTGGCCAGGGTGAGTGGAGTAACCGTTTAGGAATCAGCAGACATCTTTAAGGATAAATACACGTACCATTCTATAATATATGTATTATATATATATATATGTCCGCTTCCCCTCTCCACAGGAAGTATAACACGCTGATCCAGGCCCAGGCTCGAGAGCTGTCCCATCTGAGACAGCGGATGAGGGAGGGCAGAGGCGTGTGCCACATCCTCACTCAGCACCTGGGTGACACCACTAAGGTACCGTACGGCTCGTGGCTCATGCTACACTTACACACGCCGTGGCATGCCTGCAGTGTTTACATTTCAATCCAGTTACATTGCAGTGTCGCAGCGGCGTTTAGTGATCGCCTCTTAATGTATTCCTCTTGTCTCCCCCTGACCACGTCAGGCCTTTGAGGAGCTGCTGCGTGCCAACGACATCGACTACTACATGGGCAGAGCTTCAGGGAGCAGCTGGCACAGAGCACGGCCCTGGCACAGAGAGTGGGCACCAAGATCAGCGGACGTAAGGAAACACTAGTCTCAACATGTTTACGTACGGTTACGGTTCATCACTGTGGATGGTCATCGTATTTGTCATCGTATTCTGCTCATAATCTTGTCTGTCCTACGCAGGAGATCGCGCCGAGGCTCACGATGATAAAACAGGCCACGAGCTGCTGGCTCTACGGTGGGTATTTAGTTTAGACAGGATCGGGACTGTTCCACATGACTATGTAAAAAAACAAGACACAAGACACTGCATGCTGTCCTGGACACAGGCACAGGCCTCCTGTGTGTTTTTATAAGATGCCCAGTGACCGAAAGACAGTCCTCTAGTAAAAAACAATCTCTTGAATGTTTGACCACTTTTATTTATATACAAGCTTTTCTGAACAAAACAAAAGTTTTCTTTTATCGCAAAATCCAGTCTAGCCTGGATCTATATTCTCTGTACTTTGACCAGACGTCTCAAAAGCAGGTCAGGTCCCGATGCGCTTCAGGAGTCAGTCTTCCTTGCTGGGCTTGGACAGGACCTCCCTCTGGCCCCCCTCTGTGGACAGACATGACAGGGGGTCCGTTGTGTGTATAGCGGATATCTCTTTTTCGGTCACTAGGTAAACTGTTTTTTTTTAAACCCCTTGGAGAGGGACAGGCCGTTCATTTCATTCTGTGTCAGAAACTCTCACAATTGAGAAAAGGGGCCTTAATTTGTGGGCCTTAAAAACGGGGCATTAACAAATCTTGACATCCAAAAAAAACAACCAAAAAATGTAATTTCAGCATGAACAACATAGAGCTTGTAGCTAACTACACAAAGTTAATTACTCATCATTGCGTGTGCGTGCGTGCGTGCGTGCGTGCGTGCGTGCGTGCGTGCGTGCGTGCGTGCGTGCGTGCGTGCGTCGTGCGTGCGTGCGTGCGTGTGTGTGTTTGTGTGATTGCAGGCTGAGCAAGGAGCTCCAACAGAAGGATAAGATCATCGAATCCCTCCACACCAAGCTGCAACAGCGTCCGGACACACCGTCCAGCTGCCACGCCCTCTCCGAAACCACCGACCAATCGGACAGGACCTCCATGGTGTCGGATGAGTGCCGGACCCAGGAGGACCTGGACCTCTGCTCCGATCTGGACGCGGCCAGCGAATACGCCGAGCCGGGCCACGGGTCAGAGCAAGAAGGTATTGTACATCTGCTCGCTTTCCTCACACAACAGGATTTCTGCAAGTGCTTCAAATCTAGAGTGTCCAGCAGATATGGCTAATTTAAAAAAAATATTTACAAAATTCAGTGAAACGTTTCCAAACACCAAGACATACTGTACGTCTTGGTTATTAAAGTTCTTAAAAATGTGGCGGACGTAGGCTAAATATTCTGCAACAGTTTTGCAAAATATAGGTGCTGGGGTACATTTAATCGAGACAGTATGAAAATCTAAACTTGGGCTAAACTTGCAGAAATTCTAGGTAAACTTTTCCTAGTTTCTCTTGCTGCGCGACTAGTTTCCATCCTCGTCACCTTCCGCCCCCTCTTCATCCTCTTCTTCCAGTGTATCCCTCCATCTCCCCTTCTCCTCCTCCCCCACCTCTCCCTGGGCTCAAGTCCTCCGCCAGCTGTCCCAATATGCTCTCCTCCAATCCTGTGGGTTTGACCAATCAGACTCTCAGAGGTAAACGGGACACGCGGACGTCTGCAGTTTAGTGTCGCTACCCCCCCAGCCTGATTGATAAACGCATGGCCGCACAGTGTTAGAACCCGTAATAACAGTGGATGTGCATGCACACAATAGCCTGCCCCTGCCCCTGTTATGAACCCGTAGGTGTAGCATGCTGCTCAGCACACATGCCACTGAATTATACACATAGACAGACAGACAGGCGGTGAGTAAGGGATAATATATAATGCAGTGGTAGTTGTTGAGAAATGATGCCCTCCCAGATGATTAAACACAGAGTTGTAGTTGTGTTTAATCATCTTTTTGGTGCTCTGGGCCTTAATTGTGCTTTCAGAATCAAACATTCTGTGCAATAACCTGAGCCATGACAACGACCATGTGTCACAAAACAGGAAATAAGCAGCGAGACCGGTTGAAAGCGCTTTGTCTACAGATCGCTGTGAAGTAAACAAGTAATAAGTGGCAGTGGTTTTCAAGCATTGGTCCGGGGACCACCGTGGTCCTTGAGAGAATTCCAGGTGGTCCCCAGCTAAATGGTGGAAAGTTGGTTAACCAGGTGCAACTATTTGAGAGCGTAACATATTTCATGTTTACACTCTCAAGAGTTAAAATATTCATCATCTGAATTAGCTCAAGTCTACACAACTAGAGAATGTAGAAGATTAATGGTCGTTTTGATCTGTTTTTTATGTTTTCCGGTTTTGTTTTCCCAAATCCACCCCGTAGTTGTGGACAAAAGCAAAATAAATCTTTAGTTTGGGGGTCTGTGGGGCTCAAATGTCATCAAATGGTGGTCCATGGTTCAAATTCTGAATAAATAATGGGTCCTGGGATCAAAAAGGTTGAAAACCACTGAACTAAGGCACTCACATAAGCTGTTGTCAAGCATGGCACAGACTCTGAGATAACCCCCTGAAACGAGAAATATATTGCAAGAACACTATGGTGCTGTGTGTGCATACAGTATGAAGAGTGAACCGTGTTCTGCTTAAAAAAAAACACCTAATGAATCGTTACGATTGTGGTGTGTTCGCATGAAGAGAGACTGAGCGAAAGGGAAAACGCTTGACTGCCATGCTTCCCTGAGCTATCTCCATGCACAGCTACATCTGTTCCAGTTCTTTCCATGACGTTCCTTCCTCATCCATCCCATCCTCTCCACCCTTCCTCCATGCAGCCCGCCTCTCCTGTCCCGTGTCCGGCTCCCTGCCCGGTCCGCTGGGGCCTGACCCAGGGGCCTGGGGCCCACATGTCACCTGGGAGCCTCCGCCCAGGGCCCTGTCCGTAACGGCTCTCAGCCAGGAGGTGGAGTCGCTGCATAGACAGATGAGTCAGCAGCATAGGGGTGAGGGGTCCAGAGACAGATTAATGTACACAGAGTTAGTTGTAGTTCATTTATGTCACTCTCTGAGCCATTCATTGATTCATTCATTCATCTGATCATTACCTGTAGTGGGTAATGTGTGCTGATGAGCTGAGAGTGTGATTTAAAAGGGAATTCTACCCATTTTCAACATTTACTGCCATTAATATACTTGAGAGGTGTTGTGTGAACATGATAAAGAAACACATAAACAAAACTTGATGACCTCATCAAATTGTGTTTCACCATGTTAATGATTTTTCTTTCAGGACTTTTTTTTTTCTTAAGGTATACAAATGGAAACACATGGGCACGCTAGGGTCCATTTGGTTCCATTTGTACATTCTCAAGGTTATTATGCTGTTGGCTACATCTGATACTATAATGCAAACTTACTACATTGTAGTTCTACTAGTCACTAAACAGAACACCTAACCCTAAAACCAACTAAAATTATTATTATTTGGGGAGTATATGAATTATATGTTAATAAACCTCCTTTTTTGTGATCAGGTTTTTTTATTTAAGTAAAAAAAAAACGCCCCACCAGTTGAACAGCAGACAGACAAAAACAATTCCATTACGGCAAAAAAAAAAAAAAAAAAAAAACAGTTACTTTACCAATGGAAAAAAATTAAAATACAAACTCAAATATATAATTGTTAATTACACAATATTTATCATCTTGTTACCGTATATCTCGCCTAATACCTCAAATAAACAACTAAACAACAAAACTATGACAAAACTAGAACCAAGCTTTAAAAAACTAACTAGACAAAAAAAAAAAAAAAAGTAAAAATTCAAAGGTTCCCCGTCTGTCCAGTCATCTTCTAACACCTGTTGTTGGTTTGTGGTTGCAGGCTTCGTGGCTTCCCCAAGGCCATGTCGGCCCTGTCGTTGGGCGTCCACAACCAGCATGAACTCTCCCGCTACGGGCAGCTCTCCCATCATGCCTTCCAGCCGTACCAGCTGGGTGTCGTGCCCGAATGTGCGTCGCACTCACTGCCGTCCGACTCGGGCCTGCTGGCGGTGCCGGGCAGGTGCACCCTGGGATATGGAGGGCGGGCCTCCGCCGCTCCACGGATACATGGGATCGACAGGGCAAATATCAGTCACCAGCCATGGAGGTATGTCTGTCTCTGTGCGCTGCAATACCACTGACATCTTAAAGTAGTGGTTTTCAACCTTTTTCATACCACGGCCCACTATTCATTCAGAATTTTAGCTGCGGACCACGTTTTGATGGCATTTTAGCCCCACAGACCCAAAACTAAACATTTCTTTTTCTTTTGTCCACAATTTCATCCTGGATTTCGGAAACAAAATAGTCAAACATAGATCCAAAATGACCATTTCTTCCACATTCTTTAGTTGTGTTGTCTTTGGGCTAATTCAGATGATGAATATTTTAACTCTTGGGAGTGTAAAATGACCTGTAGGGTCCTGTACCACTGGTTGAACACCCCTGTCTGAAAGGTATTGTGACGTAAAAAATAAATTAAAAAAACACCCTCTTTTTGTCATTTTCATTGTAGCTCAAAAGGCTTACAAACCACAAAGAAAACTAGGCCTTAAAACACATCTTCAGAACAGCAGAACTATTAACCAAACCACTTAAATGTGTGAACTGATCTCTGAACCAGTGGATGTAGAAAGTATACAAGCCGTATACAAGCTGATCATGCGGCCCCATGTCTCTCCCAGGCGTAGATCTGATAGAGGAACACCTGCGGGAGGTGAGGTGTCTGCGGCAGCGCCTGGAGGAGTCCATCAGGACCAATGAGAGACTGCGACAGCAGCTGGAGGAGAGACTGGCCGTCAGCGGCCGTGATGGAGGTAGGTCTGATGCACACTCTACGTATCCATCTGATAACCTGTTAAGTCCTTAACCCATTGTGCCTGATCAGATTCTAGTTTCTGATGCTCGATTCTAGTTGCCAGCACTAGATTCTAGTTTCCGACGCTAGATTCCAGTTCCTTATGCTAGATTCTATCCCCCCACAGTAGATTCTAGTTCCTCTCAGTAGATTGTAGTTTTTGAAGTTAGATTCCAGTTTCTGACACTAGATTCTAGTCCATGACACTAAATTCTAGTTTGGGACACTAAATTCTAGTCCCTGGTGCGAGGTTCTAGTTTTTTCTGGAAAAATCTCTTTCTGTGTCATTGATGCTAACATATTTCCTAGGAAGGACCCCAGAAATATTCAGAACCTCATCTAAAAAACATGTTGTTCTAGGGATCCCCCAGAAGCAAAGATTTGAGTTAAAAGTGTTTGCTTCCCAAATATTGCATTCAGAGATTTGCACCACATTTTCACAATTTTTCAAAAATAGCAGAACTACAAGCTAAAGGGTTAAAGGGGAACTCCAACCATTTTCAACATTCTAATATGTCATTAGTATACCCTAGAGGTGTATACCCCATGCTGTGTTCCCAAAAAATGAAGGTCTGAAGAAAACCACTAACATGTTGAAACATCTTGATGACATCATCAAGATGTATTTTCACCATGTTAATGGATTTCTTTAGACGCTTCTTCTTTCTGAGAGCGTACAAATGGAACCAAATGAACCCTAACGGGTTCATTTGGTTGCATTTGTACGCTCTCAGAAAAAATGTTGAAAATGGGTGGAATTCCCCTTTAGCAGGTTATTTAGCACACATTTTGGCGTGATTGATTATTCTGTTTTATGCTTATCACACAAAACCGTGTGTACTTTTTTTTAATCTATAAGCATAGATTAACTTGCTGGCCACCATCTGATAAGTTATTTTAGGTGTTGGCGTGACTACAAAACCCGGAAAACACCTCACACACTTTACAACTATAATTGATAAATGATAAATGATATAAGTTTAAATGCATTTATTTCTGAATGAGCCCTGGAAACAGTGAAATGTGAAAATACAGGCTGTTTTGTCAAATGTATTAAAAAAAAACACATCATCAACTCATCTTATTTTCCCTTATAGCAGACACCATACCATAAGCAGTCTTTGATATCATTCATTTGCACAAATTTTAGATAAATTCTTGAATTACTATTGAACCTAATGGGATCGAGCCTAGCTTTTCTGCTAATCTGTCAAAGAGTTAACTAGAGTCACATCTAACTCACAGATGGAGGTAGGTCACAGACACACACACTTCCATTTCATCCCTTCATGAAGGTGCTGTAATATCAAACACGATACTGATTTCAACTGTTTGTACTGCTTGAATTGTTTTTGTTTTCCATATCTCAGGAGCGCCCACCAACATCTACATCCAGGGACTGGACACGGTCACTCAGCTGTCCAATGAGATCAGGGCCTGAAAGAGGAAAACTTGGCTCTACAGTCCCGCCTACAGGCCAACTCAGGTACTACAGTCAAAGCCATCTCATCCCCTCTCCCATCTCCTGTTTGTTGCGGGGGAACTATCCCAGAGAAGTAAAGTAAACCGTCCCCGTCTCCATCTCCTCTCAGACACGTGCGAGGAGGTGGTGCAGCTGCGGGAGGCGGTGCTAGCGGGCCGCGCCCGTCTGAAGCAGGCGGAGCTGGAGGCGGAGCAGTGGAAGGAGGAGCTGAGGAGGCTGCAGACACACAGCACGGAGCAAGGAGCACAGATCACCGCCCTGCGCCACGAACGACAGGCCAGCCAGGACAAGAGCAACAGGTACTGGTCGGGTGTGTGTGTTTGCTTGTCAGATTTGCGTTCATTTAATTGTTAGTCATTTCTTAAAAGGATCCCTGGCTACAAACATCCCTCAAGATTATTATTGCCCTCTATTACTAAAATTGCAAAATGAAAGCAACGTAAATATTTCATTGCTTTCATAAATGGTGAATGATGAATGTTTCAGTCAATAGGGGCTGCTCCTGTCGCAGGTTGATGATGTGATGATGTCATCTGTCCATGTGTGGTCTAACCCTATGAAATTATGTTTTTTTTTATAGTTATAGTTACAGTCCTGTATAGTTAGAGTGAGCAAGTCAAACGCTTTAGGACCTATCTGTCTTATTAGCCAGGGATCCTTTTAACAATCAATTGATTCCTTGTTAACATCTCTATCTCAGAGTTAGAGAGAAATTAATAACTGAAACACTGAGAATGTTACTGTATGGGAGTCCAAGAACGCAGGTTGTTGACTTGCTTGACGCTTATTTTTTGTAGAAGTCTTGCTGTGTGTTTCAGTGTCTTGTCTCTGTGCGTCTCCACACAGGCTCCAACACGAAGCGTCTCTCCTCCAGCAGCAGCTGTGTGAGAGCAGGGATCTGATCCACTCCCTGCAGAGCGAGCTGCACGTCTACGACCGTGTGTGTGCCGCCGAACCAAGCAAGACAAAGGTCAGTCTGATGACAGGGTCCAAAAGAACCGAAACCGGAATCGCTTCCATTGTATTTGGAACCATTTCTTTTTTAAATCACACTGTCATCCCACACTGTTTATCCCTCACCAGGCTACGGTCTGTGTGAGCTGACAGAATGTGTATCCCTCACCAGTGTGAGCTCACCAGTGTGAGCTGACAGAATGTGTATCCCTCACCAGGCTACAGTCTGTGTGAGCTGACAGAATATTTATCCCTCACCAAGCTACAGTCTGTGTGAGCTGACAGAATATTTATCCCTCACCAGGCTACAGTCTGTGTGAGCTGACAGAATATTTATCCCTCACCAGGCTACAGTCTGTGTGAGCTGCCGGTGGAGCTGGGGAGCTGCTGGCCGAGGTGCGCAGCCTGCGGGCTCAGCTGCAGAGCAGCGTGCAGGAGAACGTCAGCGCCCTGAGGCAGCTGGAGCTCCACAAGCAGCTGGAGCAGAAGCTGCAGGGCGGCGGGGGCGGGGGCTCGCCCCGGACCCCCTCGCTGTCGGCGCTGACCGCCAGTCCGCAGAGGGACCACTTCTACAGGCGCCAGCTGCTCCACGGTGAGACTGTCTGACGGTCGCTCTCTCTCTCTCTCTCTACACACCACACACACACACACCACACACACACACACACACACACCACACACACACAACACACACACACACATACACACACACTACAGTAATTAATTAATTGTATGGTGAATTAAACAAACCTCACATGCCACCACAAACTGTGCACACCATTCACAAACAGCATGGGATACAGTAGCGTATAGACAGGGTAGAGCTTTTGCTTTGTAGTCATACAGTGTGCTCTACTACCTGTACTACTGTTTAGTGCTTGGTGTTGTGTGCTGCGTGTGGACCTATAGCCTGTTGTGTGTGTGTGTGTGTGTGTGTGTGTGGTGTGTGTGGTTGTTGTGTGTGTGTGTGGTGTGTGTGAGTGTGTGTGTGTGTGTGTGTGTGTGTGTGTGTGTGTGTTGTGTGTGTGTGTTGTGTGTGTGTGTGTGTGTGTGATTTGTGTGTGTGTGGTGTGTGTGTGTGTTTGCTCCACAGACGCGGCTCCATCACCACCGGTCAGGGACATTGGTCTGTTTAACTGTGGATCACCGTACACACTCCCTATTCAGAGCTGGACGACAGCCACTGCACTGCCAATGGTGTGACATTAACCGATGCTTCATCACTGCATGTCCCGCAAACGCTGTAGCTCTACTGCAATATAGTGCTGCTACTGGCCTGCTTTGTCATTTCTTTATTGTTCGTCAATTGCAAAAGAAGATATCAGGCCTTACGGGCTCACAACGCAGTGTGAGCTAGTAGGTCTACATTTTTCAAAGAATCTGCGCCTATCGTTGCCCAATTGACTTTGCCTATTACGGCTATGTGGATTCTGGGTTCATGTGGTAAATTCACTGTAACTGTGGATAAAAATCACATGCCTACTCCTACTTCTACATAATGAACACTGGATCGTAGTTGTTAAATATCCCTATTCTTCTACTTCCAAAAACTTTACATGTAATTGTTGAAAAGCTGTATTTCTTGGTGGAATCACATCAAAAAAGTACCGAAATTGTGACACTGACTTTTGTGTCTAAACTAGATATGCATGATTATAATCGATAGCGTATTGAAATCGGCCATAAAAATGCCATATCGGCATCGAATCGGTTTCAAAATATTCCTAATAATTTTGACCAATACTGGTGACGCAATAATGGTGTGACCTTAAGGCCTTGCTTGTAGAGCATAATTTTAATAACAATCTATTCTTTCACCAGCAAAACAAACAAACAATCAAAAAATACCCAGATATCGGTCCTAATTTCGGCGTCGCTGATATCGGACGACGTCGTTTGTCCATCGCCCGCTGTTAAAACGTACTGTAAGACACAAATAAAGCCTCTCTCTCCACCCCCTTGCTCAGACTCCCTGGACCCCCACTCTGAACTGGAGGGGGAGGCCCCCGACGGGTCCTTCGCCAACCGCAACGGGCGCCATACCATCGGCCACGTGGACGACTTCAGCGCCCTGCAGCAGCAGGTCCTGGAGGGGCGGAGCCTGGTCCAGCGAATGGAGTCCACCCTGCAGGGCTGCCTCAGCCAATCACTGCTGGACGCCAACCAGGAGCAGACCAGTGACCTGGTAAGAGAGAGGGAGATGGGGGTGCAATGAGCGCATGACATCTAAAAAAAGAACACACCCATGTGAAATGAGTATTACTCATTTATTTATTTATTTATTTATTTAATAATTGCAGGTGCTGGACTATGGCTGTGTGAGGACTCTGCTGTCCAACACCAAGACCCTGAGGCAGATCTTGGAGGAGGCTGTGTCTCTGTTGAAGATGTTTTGGAGGGCTGCTCTGCCCAGCAGCGACCGGCCAGCCCACAACCTGGTGAAGGTAAGTCCTGCTTCACGCTTCACTCCAAGAAGGAACGTATTATGATATTCTTTATACTTCAAGACCTGCAAATACAATTTAATACAGAACACTGTGAGACAGACAAACGCCTATAACATCTAGATCAGTGGTCCGGGGACCAGTAGTGGTCCTTGAGAAGCTAGTCTCCAGCTAAATGATGGAGAGTTGATAACCAAAAGCATCTATATAGATCTTTAACTTCTGATAGAGTTCAGACATCTACAATTAAAAACCATTCAGGCCGGAATCCATATTTGGATTCTGTACAGTATGTACAGTATCCCATAATTAACTTTATTTGATGCTGAAATATAAATATTTCAGGTTTTTCAAAATCCTTAGGTCAGGCCTAAATGGGTTAAAGAAAGAATTGCTGTTTTTGTCAATGTTTGCCTATATCTCTTCTAAGTACAGCATGGAATTGTGAGAAAGGTCTTTAGTTATAGGTCTGAGAGGCTAATTGTCATCAAATGGTGGTACATTGCTCAAATGCTGAATAAATAGTAGCCCTGCCATCAAAACGGTTGAAAACCGCTGTTCTATAACGTTACAATTTATGGCCAACAGCTCCGTCTACAGGCATGACTAATATAACGTAATAATACAGTATCTAGTTGTACTTCACAACAGTAGAAAGCAAGCCTTGCCAAGCCATAGGGCAGGAGCCTCGCTCCTGTTTCTGTAGCGTGAGGCAGCTTAAGGCCTATTCAGAGATGGATTTTCAGTGCCCACCACGACCACCGTTGCCTACAATATGACGTCATATCACCGCAACCACCGCTCTTTCCAGCCCTCCTCTCGGATTTTACTAACCACTGCACCGCACCGCAGCGGTGCTCACTGGGAACGCCCACCAAACACAGCTAAACCAATCCCATTGGCCGGGAGCCGCCGGGCATTGTTGTTTGGTCCAGAAGTTTGGAGCACTGGCTGCTTGTTTTTAACGGCTGATAAAAAAAAAAAACACACACACACACACACAGCACACCACAGCGCGACGGGCAGGAGGAGAACGAAGGAAGGGGGGAATTCAATGACAGAGAGAATGACATAAATACAATAGGAAATAAACACAAAAGCAGCAGAAATTATTTCAGTGGCCACTGAAATTCTGAACTCTGAATGAGCCTTTAGTGTACAAGCACAGTCCCTAATATGGCATAAGAATGTGTGCCACAATGCAACCCGTGATGTTGAGTCCCCAGCAGGGAGACACTGGATCCTGTTTTTTTTGGTATGATCTGGTCGGGTCATACCAAAGTTTTCTCATCAATGAATTGAATTGAATTGTGCAGGAGCAGGGCATGCAGGAGGAGATCCTGTCCCTCAGACTGCGTATGTCAGAGCAGGAGGAGGTTCTACAGGGGACCATCCAGCGCCTGAGGAGCACCAGCCGCACCAAGGAGAGCATGGAGCACTTCATAGTCAACCAGTGTAAGTGCATGTGTGTTATTATTTATTCCTTTATCTTACACCCAAAATATTTTGGCCTTTTTTACTCCCACTCATAAGAGCTCATAAGACTGGTTTGCGTTTTTTCATCAAAACAGGCTTGAATTTCTCTAAACATTAAACATTAAAGGACAATCGTGGGACATGTTCCATTTTTACTCATGACTATATATCGGTCTCCAAATGAAATGGCTTTCAGAATATGGTGTCTTTGCCTATTAGATGACTGGATGGCACCCAGACTTCCACCAAATGCCCCTGTTGTTGTCAGTAAATGAAATAATCACGATTGAAATTGTCACCAGTTTTAATTTTATGTTAAGAAGCAATAGTACTAGTCACTTCTCCCATATCAGCACAGACCTCCTGCATAAGTTTTAATCATGTGAACACAATACAATAAAGACATGCTCTTGAAGTCATCTTGCAGTGTGTTCACACAGTTTATCTTCCATTGCAGTGTCAAGGACCCGTGATGTGCTGAAGAAAGCCAGGACAAACTTGGAAGTAAGAGACGTTTTGAAATCCCTTTTATCTGTTTGTACAACACGGTACATGTCCTCAGCATTGCAGTATTCAATCCTCCAAACCAAATATGTAGACCCTATCTTTGGGGATGACTTTGCTGTGTTGTGTTGTAATTGTGTGTCTTTTCCCAATCATTGTCCGTGGTATTATGTACTGCAAAGTGCAAACGGTCATTCACTTTTCTCTCACGTGTTCTCCTCATCCTGCACTTGTCTGTGGTCTTTTCTCCTCTGTTCCTTGCTCTGACCACCTCCAGAAGAATGAGCAGAGGCTTTCCTCTTTAAGCTCCTCCCCTTCCTGTGCTTATGCCGATAAAGGTTTGACAATGGCGTGCCTTTTGGAAGAATTTGTAGAAGTTGTCCCAGATCTTTAACACAAACCCAGTCAGGGGCAACTTCTACTGCTGTGTGAATGTGCCTGCCTCCTCGTGTCATGCTGTGACATCACTTTAACATCTTGTCATGCTTTAACATTCTGTAATGCTGTGTGTTGATGTGTTCCCTTACCTCTGAAGATTGATTAGGCTTTTATATTTTTGTGCTAATTATTTAACCCATTCTTAATGAGAACCCCTCAGGTATTGAAAAATACCAGATCTACGAGCTCGTATCACGGTACGAGCTTGTAGATTTGCTTTTTTTTTAATATTGTGATTTTTTTTTAACAGGAACCTACTGTACATTTTAGGGACAAATGTTTTAGTTCCAAAGAAAACGTTTAGTTTCCAGGAAGAAATTTTAGTTCTAGAGAAAAGAAATGTGTTCCCAGGACAGGTTTTTAGTTTCAGGGACACACCTTTAACCACTTTTCAAGTTAGCACATCATTCTAGGTCAATTAAAACAAAAATAGCAGACCTACTGTTGTCAGCTATTGCTAGGCAACACGCATACAATGCGATTGATTCAATTAAGTTCCAAGTCTGTATGCTGTACTATCCGTATATATCAGTAAGTATGCCGTTGAGAGAGAGGACTTAGCATCCTCAGCTCTTAGGTGGTTGCTTTAAATAAGTATGTGTTTGTGGTGGTCACCCCAAAGGGTTTCAAAAAAAGAATTCCATGAAATAACTCAGGACCCATCGACACCAAGGCACAGCCTGCATGAGCTCACCAGGATTCCCAGCTGTCAGACACAACCATGACGCGTTGAGCTAGTAGATCTACTATTTTTGACAGAATCTCGAAAGAAAATGTGTTACTTTTACACAAATTTCGTATGGACGACCCTGATACAAAATATTTTCAGATGGGAGGGGTCACACACATGCACACGTGCGCACGCGCACGCACGCAGCGCGCACACACACACACACACACAACACACACACACACACACACACACACACACACACACACATA
Source organism: Benthosema pterotum (assembly GCA_039105355.1). Taxonomy (NCBI): domain Eukaryota; kingdom Metazoa; phylum Chordata; class Actinopteri; order Myctophiformes; family Myctophidae; genus Benthosema; species Benthosema pterotum. The sequence goes on from CM076976.1 coordinate 27,916,493, forward strand.
CACACACACTAATTAATTAATTTGCAGGCTCCCTGAAAATACTGGAGGAAGGGATAGGTGGAAGAGTTTTGCTCAGTAGCTATTCATCCATCTATCCATCTTTTTTTGGAAAATGTGCATTTTTGGCTTTCCTTGCATTTCTAACCTGCTGCTGCTGCTGCTGATCATTCATCCTCTGCTTTTCATTTTGCCGGCATTTTTTCCGTAATAAAGTATAACTTAATTTAGAATAACTACTGTAACTGCTAGTGCTCGGCAGATACTGTATATTGCCTATGTGTTCTGTCTCTGTATATTGTTTCTGTTCTGTGACCACGCATTTTTTTTTTTTTTTTTTTACAACATCGTATCAGCAATCAGGCTTGCTTAGCCTATGGGATAAATATTCCCCAAACAAACTCTTATCAAACCAGTCCAAGTTTTTGAAGTTGACTGGAAATTGTCGCACTTTTTGTCAAAAACATCGACTCCAATTCTGGCATCGGTCAGCTCTATACAACTAACATTTTTGCAGTGCTATCTGGGATACCGCTTTGGCTGTAACATCATCATCGCGATCAAATCTCAAAATTTCTGGATGACGTCCCGCTTTCTCCCTCTAAACTATACTTCTCCTCCTCAGCTGAAGAGCCACGAGGCGTTCACGCCCGGGAACGGCCTACTGATTGAGAGTCCTGAAAGCCGGAGACAAAACAGCCGCAGCTACACCAAAACAGCGACTTGCAGCGCGGAAGCGCGGCAGCCAATGCCTGTCGGAGACGCTGACCTGCTGAAAGGAGACCTGCAGCCCCCCATACAGCTGCCGTCTCTGACCTCTGACCTCTGTACCCCCCAAAACTAGCCAAGACCCTCCCTCCACCTCCAGCCTTAGCTGTCCTGTCCCTCCACCCCTAACCCCTACCATTACCAACTGTACGTCCTAGCTTGAGAGTGTCCCCATCACCTCCCTCTCCTCTGCCGTACCAGCTCAAATTTATAGCAATATGGACATTATATTGCAACTTGAGACTTCTTACTCAACTCTGCCTTCTGTCTTTACAGTCAATCCATATTATTCATCTGTTGCACGATGCCAGCCAGTGTCACTGAGTACAAATTAATGTTCACAATTTCCCTCCACACCCACATGCTCTGTTCCTTTCCCTACAAACCCCGCCTAAATCTCCGTCATCTTTTGGCATCTCCGAGTCGATTAAAGTCTGCAGTTTGCCTTGTTGTGAGAGCGAAGAAGAAGGTGTTTGCAATGTGCCTCTGGTGGTTTCAGTAATGCGCGGTCCTGGCTCTTGTGGGGACGACGAGGGAGTTTCTTTGGTTGAAGTCGCTCCACGTTAGGTGCCGATCTCAAATCCTAGATTTGGGGGCCAGCCCGAGCCTCTGGACAGAATTGAGTGTTGATGCATGTTTACTCACAGCTCGTGAAAGGAATCCTATACTCGTCACATCACATAGTATATGTAACAAAACGCCTGTGCACAAGAACACGTCGGCGGCGTGTGTTCCAATCGCTTCGTCGTCCGAGGACGAATCCTCGACTGCCACAGAAATGCAAGTTTACTCCTTGTGGCATGAAGGTATTACTGCAAGTGCAATGCAAATGCAAATGACATCCACAATGTATCACCACTGACACCCTGGAGGAATGTATAGGTGGACACTGGTAATTGTGAACTACTTCTATTTGTGTCTGTGTAGGAAGCTGTCATTAGTCCAAGGTTCTGGATAGCAGAATCAAGGCCACCAAATAGGTTTCCATTTCAGCCAATCGGTAGCCTCATCCTGCATTGGTATCCACCAATGAGCTGATCAGGAGACAGGCTGTCAATTTAACTCCCCACAGGTATGTGTAATGAATATGGTCTTATACTTTGCTGTAACAGATGTCCGAAGGCAATCAATTTCAGGGCGAATGACGAGGAAATTGATTATAATGAAGTTAACTAAAATGAACAAAATAAGGAACATTAGATGTAAAACAAATTGAAACATTTACATTATTTGAAATAAAATGCCCAAGAACTGACACTTTTTGCTCACAAAACTAAGACCTGCATGTCTTTTGGTTTTCTCATTTCTTACTTTATTTCATACATACAGTAAGCCCAGTAATTTGGGGTGATTTTAAGATCTCTCTTATAATGTTTTATCCGTCATAAGTGTGAAGAGATTATGGTATGACATTTTGTTTTTATTAAGTGATAGTTTTTTCTGGCCTTTTTGGACCTTGGCCCTGACAAATACCCCATCTTACAAAAATAAAATACAAAATAAAACAAATAAAATAAAATTATGTTTTTGTTGTTTTTTTTTTTTTTTTTTTTTCCAAAAATGTATACAAACTTTAGGTGGGAGGGATGCTTAAATCGTGAAAGATAAAGGGCACAAGGGCTCAAATGGAACCAGGCCAAACACGTATTCAGACTCCTCAGCAGCGGTTCTCATACGAGCATGTGCAATAACAACATGTAGTGTAATGAATGATCGTGTACACCAGCTTTACGTTCTGTTTTTTCTTTTTGCTTGAACACTGGATCCTATGTATTTACTCTCACACGGTTGGAATGTCACCGGTGCAATGTTGCACTGCCTTTTAAAGCCCGATTTATAGGCTATACTTCTTCATACGATAGAGTCGCGTGCCGAAAATAGTGGGGCTTTATACACCCGCCGCCAGGGGCATTTTTGCCATTAGGCAGACTAGGCAGTTGCCTAGGCGCCATGAGGGGAGGGGGGCAACCATGGGGGGCGAGGGAGGGGCGACCACCAGATATGCTTTAACAGGATACCAGGCTAATAAGTCTCATATGGATACTCCTCTCTATAACTAGAATTGAACATTTAAAACACATCATATGTGATTTAGTTTAAAAATAGTTCATAATTTTATCGCTTGGGGACGCCATTTTACAGGAGATTTTCCCTGTAAAATGGAACCGTAAGGGTCCATTTGGTAAGGGGGGGGGGGGGGGGTCCATGGAAAATCTTGCCTTGGGCTCCAAATTGGTTAGAAACGCCACTGCCCACCACTCTCTCTTCGGCACCCGCGCCACTCGTATGAAGCAGTGTGCTGTAAATTAGCCATTTTTTCTGATACTACTGACTTAATCAAAGTGCTGTTTTTTTGTTGTTTTTTTGGTTTTCCGGCAGCGGTTGATGCATGTTAAAGATGACAGTGTTTCGTGGAAAACAGGAATCGCACCAATACTTGCCAAAGTTTGAGTTTTGAACTCCTTTCTTCACTTATTTGCCTTATCCATGAGAATGACAATCCCGGGTTTGATGTGGATGGTCAACAATGTCCTTCTGATGGACATTGTGTCGTGGCTTCCTTTTCACAGGGCCTGTAAATCGACAGAGACGGTAACCGTTAGACTTTTTTTTTTGTGGACCAAATCTTTGCGCAGCGGATCTTAAGCGGCGGCGCTATTAGTGCTAAACGCGACTATTGTCTACTAAAATGTATTCCTGAGGGAAATCGAAGAAAACGACTCTTTGTTTCACTTTGAACGTATTGGTCTTGGTTCACGCACTTTGACAGTATATGTCCCCATGGTGTTGGCAATAAATGTAAATGAATGTTCTGATACAAACTTTGGCAGGCTACTGGTGGGTCCATTGTCTAGAATCAGCATATTATTTAGAGTTGATGTTCTAACGTACTTCACATTTGCTTTGATGTGTAGCCTATGCTAGCTGTACATTCGCAATTTCCCGGCTGTAAATTACCTGCTTTTTTTCTGTATTTACCAGTTTACCGTGTGTTTGCGCATGCATGTGTGCGTGCGTGTGTGTGTGTGGGTGTGTGTGTGTGTGTGTGTGTGTGTGTGTGTGTGGTGTGTGTGTGTGTGTGTGTGTGTGTGTGTGTGTGTGGTGTGTGGTGTGTGTTGTGTGTGTGTGTGTGTGTGCGCGCGCGGGTGCGTGCGTGCGTGCGTGCGTGCGTGCGTGTGAATTATGACATCCAACATTTGCTTCATGCAAAGTTGATTATCGGGGTAGCCGTGCAATAGCTTTGTATTATTGGTTTAATTTGATGTTAAACATCATTGTATACTTGCATTATGAGTGTAGGCCTATTTCACTTCTCTGCTTCGTGATGATTTGTTGTGCGAAAGTTAGAGGATCAGGCCAATGTTTTTTTTTGTTTAGTTCTGTTTTGTTTTTAAATAAAATACAAACGTAGTCACACATGCAGTCATCTCTTATGAAATTAAACTATGCCCTTGCGCTTTTTAAAGTCACTTTTCGCAATATTAAATTCCTTCTTGAATAGAGCTCCAAGTAACATTGCAATTGCCTTGAACTAGTGCTTGAATGTCTGCCGTTTAGGACACAACACTAGCTTTTGCCAAATTAGGTCTTGTTTGCGCTCCATCTGCCAGGAATCAGGTCTGAAAATAAAATACATTGAGTAAATTGCCAAAAATATTTATAAATTCTGTCTGTAATTTTCTTAGAAAGCAAAATAAGTGCAAATATGTGAAAAAGCATAAATGGAATTGGTTTTGAGCGCCAACAATGCCTGGTTACCATCCATTTTGTTGTTTCAGAACAGTGGTTCTCAACTCGTGGTATGGGGACCCCCCAGGGGACATTGAGGGGATTCCAGGTGATTGCGAGAAAATGAACTGTTACAGGATACCGAATGCACCCTGTAACTCTGAAAGTGTACTCTGAAAAACACAGGTTGAGAACCACTGTGAACTCAAGTAGCAAAATGACAGTCTATTGTTGGTATTAAGTCATGCACCTCTATGTATATATCGTGCTATTTGATGGATGCAGCTAGTATACTGTATGCTATGTGATTGAAGAGAGGTTGTGTGCCTGTGTGTAATGCAGTCAATTCTATACTATAGCACTTCAACAGGACTCCTATAGATCCTGTCTTGACAGCAGTCAGTGCGTATTGTGGTGACAATTAAAAGTATTATCACTGAAGGACTTGAGAGGGAAAATAAATGAATAAAACAGATGTATGAAGAGCATACTGGCAATGGTGTGGCTTAAGTTTCTGATTCTTGCAATTGTATCAGTTTGACTGGGTGAATGTTATATTTGACATTTGTTTGTTTTTGATGGTTTTCAACCATAGTATAGTCTTCATATTTCACGATTTTCCATGATAAAAAAGAGCTATTTCAAAAACTATTAAACATGTTAAAGGTTCATTTTGAAGCAAACATATACACTATTAGAAAGTTTGAGTGTGATTTCTAGTAGAGAACTCCGATACCGATATCAAACAATCTCAACACCAATTCATGCAAGCTTTTGTGGTGGACAAAAAATAAATAATGAGAGCATTCAGTGATTTGGGTGATTTGGAAACCCCCCAAGAGACCAACAGCACGTGCACCAAGGAATGCCAGCACTCGATCATAATGTGTCCGCCAGGAAGGTCCATTACATATTTTTTTCATGATTGGGTGGCGCTATACATATCTGTAAATGGTGTTTTACCGATTTAAAAAAAACATTTTTACAATATTTTCCCGATACAATATTTTTCAATATTGATTTTAAAGCCTTTATCGGCCAATAATATCTGTATGGCTGATATCTGCCCATCCCTACCTCAGTTACGTATTCTAGGTCTACTACGTGTAGGTCTAGTAGCATATCAAGGTTTATGCTTTTGCCATTGAGAATGCATTGGGTGTGGTAAATGACTCAGAAACTCAAAAACATTCCTAAGTAAGAATTACGCTGAATTATAAAAAGTGTAAATAGTGTTTCTAGGTGAAAGCGATGTTTTTGACCTGCCAATAGCTGCCATTGACCCCAATTACACATCTTTCAGCTTTGGAAGCACTGTATATATGAAACATTTTCACCATTTTTCTCAAAAATTCTCAAAAATGATGTTTTGCCCTGGTTTTGTCATTTTTCGAAAATCCTATAAGGCTATAATAGCCTTGCGTTTTTTCAAAATTTCGACATTCTTTGGAAATCCTCAAAAAGTCCTCAAAATGATGAAAAACGGTAAGGCTATAGCCTTGCGTTTTTTTTTTTTTTTTTTTTTTTTTCAAATTTCAACATTTTTCGAAAATCCTCAAGAATCCTTTGAAATGATGGAAAACGGCATGCTATGCAAGACCGTAAGGCTATAGCCTTGCGTTTTTGCCATGTTTCGTAATTTTTTGCCATTTCTCAAAAACCCTCAAAACGATGAAAAAACATAAGGCTATAGCCTTGCATTTTTTCGAAAATTTCGGCATTTTTGAAAATCCTCAAAAATCCTCAAAACGATGAAAAACGGCATGCTCTGCAAGACCGTATAGCCTTGCGTTTTTGCCAGGTTTCGTCATTCTGCGTTGCGTTTTTTCAAAATTTCAACATTTTTCGAAAATCCTCAAAACGATGAAAAATGGCATTGCCTTGTGCAAGTCCACAAGGCTATAGCCTTGCGTTTTTGCCAGGTTTTGTAATTTGTTGAAAATCATCAGAAGTCTTCAAAACGATGAAAAACAGTAAGGCTATCCTCAAAAAATCATCAAAGCCTTGCGTTTTTTTTAATTTCAGCATTTTTCGAAAATCCTCAAAACGATGGAAAACGGCATGCTGTGCAAGACTGTAAGGCTATAGCCTTGCGTTTTTGCCAGGTTTCCTGGCAAAAAACTTTTCGAAAATGCTCAAAAAAATGAAATACTGTAAGGCTTTAGCCTTGCATTTTTTTTATTCAACATTTTTTGAAAATCCTCAAAACAATTAAAAACGGCATGCTGTGCAAATCGTAAGGCCTTGCGTTTTGCCAGATTTCGTCATTTTTCAAAAATCCTCAAGAATCCTCAAAATGATGAGAAACGCAAGGCCTTACCCTTTTTCATCGTTTTGAAGATTTTTAAAGATTTTCTAAAAATGAAACCTGAAACCTGGCAAAAACGCAAGGCTATAGCCTTAAGGTCTTGCACAGCGTGTCCTGTTTCATAATTTGGAGGATTTTTGAGGATTTTCGAAAAATGTCGAAATTTCAAAAAAACGGTAAGACTATAGCCTTACGGTCTTGCACAGCATGCCGTTTTTCATCGTTTTGAGGATTTTTTTCGAAAATTTCGGCATTTTTGAAAATCCTCAAAAATCCTCAAAACGATGAAAAACGGCATGCTCTGCAAGACCGTATAGCCTTGCGTTTTTTGCCAGGTTTCGTCATTCTGCGTTGCGTTTTTTCAAAATTTCAACATTTTTTCGAAAATCCTCAAAACGATGAAAAATGGCATTGCCTTGTGCAAGTCCACAAGGCAAGTCCACAAGGCTATAGCCTTGCGTTTTTGCCAGGTTTTGTAATTTGTTGAAAATCATCAGAAGTCTTCAAAACGATGAAAAACAGTAAGGCTATCCTCAAAAATCATCAAAGCTTGCGTTTTTTTTTTTAAAATTCAGCATTTCGAAAATCCTCAAAACGATGGAAAACGGCATGCTGTGCAAGACTGTAAGGCTATAGCCTTGCTTTTTGCCAGGTTTCCTGGCAAAAAACTTTTTCGAAAATGCTCAAAAAAAATAAAATACTGTAAGGCTATTAGCCTTGCATTTTTTTTATATTTCAACATTTTTCGAAAATCCTCAAAACAATGAAAAACGGCATGCTGTGCAAATCGTAAGGCCTTGCGTTTTGCCAGATTTCGTCATTTTTCAAAAATCCATCAGGAATCTCAAAATGATGAGAAACGCAAGGCCTTACCCTTTTCATCGTTTTTGAAGATTTTTAAAGATTTTCGAAAAATGAAACCTGAACCTGGCAAAAACGCAAGGCTATAGCCTTAAGGTCTTGCACAGCGTGTCCTTTTTCATAATTTGGAGGATTTTTGAGGATTTTTCGAAAATGTCGAAATTTCAAAAAAACGGTAAGACTATAGCCTTACGGTCTTGCACAGCATGCCGTTTTTCATCATCGTTTGAGGATTTTTTTTCGAAAATTTCGGCATTTTTGAAAAACCTCAAAAATCCTCAAAACGATGAAAAACGGCAGCTCTGCAAGACCGTAAGCCTTGCGTTTTTTGCCAGGTCTTGTCATTCTGCGTTGCGTTTTTTCAAAATTTTCAACATTTTTCTGAAATCCTCGAAAACGAGAAAATGGCATGCCTTGTGCAAGTCCGCAAGCAAGTCCACAAGGCTATAGCCTTGCGTTTTTGCCAGGTTTTTGTAATTTGTTGAAAATCATCAGAAGTCTTCAAAACGATGAAAAACATAAAAGCTATCCGCAAAAAATCACCAAAGCCTGCGTTTTTTTTTTTTTTAATTTCAGCATTTTCGAAATCCTCAAAACGATGGAAAACGGCATGCTGTGCAAGACTGTAGGCTATAGCCTTGCGTTTTTGCCAGTTTTCCTGGCAAAAAACTTTTTCGAAAATGCTCAAAAAAAAAAAATATGTAAGGCTTTAGCCTTGCATTTTTTTTTCAACATTTTTCGAAAATCCTCAAACAATGAAAAACGGCATGCTGTGCAAATCGTAAGGCCTTGCGTTTTGCCAGATTTTTCGTCATTTTTTAAAAATCCTCAGGAATCCTCAAAATGATGAGAACGCAAGGCCTTACCCTTTTTTCATCGTTTTGAAGATTTTTAAAGATTTTCGAAAAATGAAACCTGAAACCTGGCAAAAACGCAAGGCTATAGCCTTACGGTCTTGCACAGCGTGTCCTTTTCATAATTTGGAGATTTTTGAGGATTTTTCGAAAAATGTCAAATTTAAAAAAAACGGTAAGACTATAGCCTTACGGTCTTGCACAGCATGCCGTTTTTCATCGTTTTGAGAATTTTTTCGAAAATTTCGGCATTTTTGAAAATCCTCAAAAATCCTCAAACGATGAAAACGGCATGCTCTGCAAGACCGAATAGCCTTGCGTTTTTTTGCCAGGTTTCGTCATCTGCGTCGTTTTTTCAAAATTTCAACATTTTTCGAAAATCCCAAAAACGATGAAAATGGCATTGCCTTGTGCAAGTCCACAAGCAAGTCCACAAGCTATAGCCTTGTCGTTTTGCCAGGTTTGTAATTATGTTGAAAATCATCAGAAGTCTACAAAACGATGAAAAAACAGTAAGGCTATAGCCTTGCGTTTGTTTCGAAATTTGGACATTATTCAAAAATCCTCAAGAATCCTGAAAAAGATGAGAAACGCATGCTGTGCAAGACCGTAAGACTAAGCTTGTGTTTTTTGGCAGGTTTGGTAATTTTTTGAAATCCTCAAGAATCCTCAAAACGATGAAAAACAGTAAGGTATAGCTTCGATATTTTTCGAATATCCTCAAAAATCCTCGAAATGATGAAAAGCGGCATACTGTGCAAGACCATGGTCTATGGCCTTGCCTTTTTGCAGGTTTAGTCGTTTTTAGAAAAAATCCTCAAAAAATCATCAAAGCCTTGCTTTTTTTTAAATTTCAACAATTTTTCGAAAATCATCAAAAAATGAAAAAACGGCAAGCTGTGCAAATCCTAAGGCCTAGCGTTTTGCAGATTTCGTCATTTTTCAAAAATCCTCAGAATCCTCAAAATGAAAACGCAAGGCCTTACCTTTTTCATCGTTTTGAAGATTTTAAAGATTTTCGAAAAATGAAACTGAAACCTGGCAAAAACGCAAGGCTATAGCCTTAAGGTCTTGCACAGCGTGTCCTTTTTCATAATTTGGAGGATTTTTTGAGGATTTTTGAAAAATGTCGAAATTTCAAAAAAAACGGTAAGACTATAGCCTTACGGTCTTGCACAGCATGCCGTTTTTTCATCGTTTTTGAGGATTTTTGAGGATTTTCGAAAAATGTCGAAATTTTGAAAAAACGCAAGGCTATAGCCTTACGTTTTTTTAGCGTTTCAAAGATTTTGAAAAATGACAAAAAAATGACGAAACCTGAGAAAATTCAAGGCTATAGCCTTACGGTCTTGCACAGCATGCCGTTTTTCATCATTTTGAGCATTTTTGAGCATTTTCGAAAAATGTCAAAATTTTGAGAAAAAAAAACGCAAGGCTATAGCCTTACGTTTTTTTCATCGTTTTGAGGAATTTCGAAAAATGTCAAAAATGACGAAACGTGAAAAAACGCAAGGCTATAGCCTTACGTTTTTTCATCGTTTGAGGAATTTCGAAAAATGTCAAAAAATGACGAACGTGAGAAAATGCAGGCTATAGCCTTACGGTGTTAAACAGCATGCCGTTTTTTCATCGTTTTTTGACATTTTTGAGCATTTTCAAAAAATGTCGAAATTTTAAAAAAATGCAAGGCTATAGCCTTACGTTTTTTCATCGTTTCGAGGATTTTGGAAAAAATGACACAAAATTACGAAACGTGAGAAAATGCAGGCTATAGCCTTACAGTCTTGCACAGCATGCTGTTTTTCATCATTTTGAGCATTTTTGAGCATTTTCGAAAAATGTCGAAATTTTTGAAAAAAAACGCAAGGCTATAGCCTTATGTTTTTTCATCGTTTCGAGGATTTTCGAAAAATGACAAAAAATGACGAAACCTGGCAAAATGCAAGGCTATAGCCTTACGGTCTTGCACAGCATGCCGTTTTTCATCATTTTGAGAATTTTAAGCATTTTCGAAAAATGTCGAAATTTTGAAAAACGCAAGCTATAGCCTTACGTTTTTTTTAGCGTTTCAAGGATTTTCGAAAAATGACAAAAAATGACGAAACGTGAGAAAATGCAAGGCTAAAGCCTTACGGTGTTACACAGCATGTCGTTTTTCATCGTTTTGAGCATTTTTGAGCATTTTCGAAAAATGTCGAAATTTTGAAAAAACGCAAGGCTATAGCCTTACGTTTTTTCATCGTTTCGAGGATTTTCGAAAAATGACAAAAAATGACGAAACGTGGGAAAATGCAAGGCTATAGCCTTACGGTGTTACACAGCATGCTGTTTTTCATCGTTTTAAGCATTTTCGAAAAATGTCGAAATTAAAAAAAAAACGCAAGGCAATAGCCTTACGTTTTTTCATCGTTCGAGGATTTTCGAAAAATGACAAAAAATGACGAAACTGTGGAAAATGCAAGGCTAAACCTTACGGTGTTATACAGCATGCCGTTTTTCATCGTTTTAAGCATTTTCGAAAAATGTCGAAATTAAAAAAAAAAAACGCAAGGCTATAGCCTTACGTTTTTTCATCGTTTCGAGGATTTTCGAAAAATGACAAAAAATGACGAAACCTGGGAAAATGCAAGGCTATAGCTTACGGTCTTACACAGCATGCCGTTTTTTCATCGTTTTTAAGCATTTTTGAGCATTTTCGAAAAATGTCGAAATTTTGAAAAAACGCAAGGCTATAGCCTTACGTTTTTTCATCGTTTCGAGGATTTTCGAAAAATGACAAAAAATGACGAAACCTGGCAAAATGCAAGGCTATAGCCTTACGGTCTTACACAGCATGCCGTTTTTCATCGTTTTGAGCATTTTTGAGCATTTTCGAAAAATGTCGAAATTTTGAAAAAACGCAAGGCTATAGCCAAACGTTTTTTCATCGTTTCTGACGAAACCTGGGAAAATGCAAGGCTATAGCCTTACGTTTTTTCATCTTTTTGAGGATTTTCAAAAAAAAGACAAAAAATGACGAAACGTGAGAAAATGCAAGGCTATAGCCTTACGGTGTTACACAGAATGCCATTTTTCATTGCTTTGAGCATTTTTGAGCATTTTCGAAAAATGTCCAAATTTTGAAAAAACGCAAGGCTATAGCCTTACGTTTTTTCATCGTTTCGAGGATTTTCGAAAAATGACAAAAAATGACGAAACCTGGAAAATGCAAGGCTTTAGCCTTACGGTGTTACACAGCATGCTGTTTTTCATCGTTTTAAGCCTTTTCGAAAAATGTCGAAATTTTGAAAAAAACGCAAGGCTATAGCCTTACGTTTTTTCATTGTTTCGAGGATTTTCGAAAAATGACAATAAATGACGAAACGTGGGAAAATGCAAGGCTATAGCCTTACGGTGTTACACAGAATGCCGTTTTTCATCGTTTTGAGCATTTTTGAGCATTTTCGAAAAATGTCGAAATTTTGAAAAAACGCAAGGCTATAGCCTTACGTTTTTTCATCGTTTCGAGGATTTTCGAAACAATGACAAAAAATGACAAAAAAAAAAAAAAAAAAAAAAAAAACGGAAAATATAAAAAACGCCACTTTAACAAAAAAAAAAAAAAAAAAAAAAAAAAAATGAAAAAAAAAGAGTGGAAAATGCAAGCTATAGCCTTACGGTTACACAGCATGCTTTTTCATCGTTTTAAGCCTTTCGAAAAATGTCGAAATTTTGAAAAAACGCAAGGCTATAGCCTTACGTTTTTTCATCGTTTCGCGGATTTTCGAAAAATGACAAAAAATGATGAAACCTGGCAAAATGCAAGGCTATAGCCTTACGGTCTTGCACAGCATGCCGTTTTTCATCGTTTTGAGCATTTTTGAGCATTTTCGAAAAATGTCGAAATTTTGAAAAAACGCAAGGCTATAGCCTTACATTTTTTTCATCGTTTCGAGGATTTTCGAAAAATGACAAAAAATGACGAAACCTTGAAAAATGCAAGGCTATAGCCTTACGGTCTTGCACAGCATGCCCTTTTTCATCGTTTTGAGCATTTTTGAGCATTTTCAAAAAATGTCGAAATTTTGAAAAAACGCAAGGCTATAGCCTTACGTTTTTTCATCGTTTAGAGGATTTTCGAAAAATGACAAAAAACGAAAACCTGGCAAAATGCAAGGCAATAGCCTTACGGTCTTACACAGCATGCCGTTTTTCATCGTTTTGAGCATTTTTGAGCATTTTCGAAAAATGTCCAAATTTTGAAAAAACGCAAGGCTATAGCCTTACGTTTTTTCATCGTTTCGAGGATTTTCGAAAAATGACAAAAATGACAAAAATGACGAAACGTGGCAAAATGCAAGGCTATAGCCTTACGTCTTACACAGCATGCCGTTTTTCAATCGTTTTGAGCATTTTTGAGCATTTTCGAAAAATGTCGAAATTTGAATTTTTTTCATCGTTTCGAGGATTTTCGAAAAAGTGACAAAAAATGACGAAACCTGGGAAAATGCAAGCTATAGCCTTACGGTCTTACACAGCAAGCCAATTTCTCATCGTTTTGAGCATTTTGAGCATTTTCAAAGAATGTCGAAATTTTGGAAAAACGTAAGGCTATAGCCTTACATTTTTTCATCATTTAAGGATTTTCGAAAAATGACAAAAAATGACGAAACGTGAGAAAATGCAGTGGCAAGGCCAATAGCCTTACGTCTTACACAGCATGCCGTTTTTCATTGTTTTGAGCATTTTTTGAGCATTTTCGAAAATGTCGAATTTTGAAAAAACGCAAGGCTATAACCATACGTTTTTTTCATCGTTTCGAGGATTTTTCGAAAAATGACAAAAAATGACGAAACGTGGGAAAAATGCAAGGCTATAGCCTTAACGGTGTTACACAGCATGCTGTTTTTCATCGTTTTAAGCATTTTTCCAAAAATGTCGAAATTTTGAAAAAAACGCAAGGCTATAGCCTTACGTTTTTTCATCGTTTCGAGGATTTTCGAAAATGACAAAAATGACGAAACGTGAGAAAATGTAAGGCTATAAGCCTTACGGTCTTACACAGCATGCCGTTTTCATCGTTTTGAGCATTTTTGAGCATTTTCGAAAAATGTCGAAATTTTGAAAAAAACGCAAGGCTATAGCCTTACGTTTTTTTCATCGTTTCGAGGATTTCGAAAAATGACAAAAAATAACGAAACGTGGGAAAATGCAAGGCTATAGCCTTACGGTGTTACACAGCAATGCTGTTTTTCATCGTTTTAAGCCTTTTCGAAAAATGTCGAAATTTTGAAAAAAAACGCAAGGCTATAGCCTTACGTTTTTTCATCGTTCGAGGATTTTCGAAAAATGACAAAAAATGACGAAACCTGGGAAAATGCAAGGCTATAGCCTTACGGTCTTACACAGCAACCATTTTCATGTTTTGAGCATTTTGAGCATTTTTCAAAGAATGTCGAAATTTTTGAAAAAAACGAAGGCTATAGCCTTACGTTTTTTCATCGTTTCGAGGATTTTCGAAAATGACAAAAAATGACGAAACGTGGAAAATGCAAGGCTATAGCCTAACGGGTTACACAGAATGCCTTTTTTCATCGTTTTGAGCATTTTTGAGCATTTTCGAAAAATGTCGAAATTTTGAAAAAACGCAAGGCTATAGCCATACGTATTTTTCATCGTTTTAATGATTTTCGAAAAATGGCAAAAAATGACGAAACGTGAGAAAATGCAAGGCTATAGCCTTACGGTGTTATCACAGCATGCCTTTTTTCATTGTTTTGAGCATTTTTGAGCATTTTAGAAAAATGTTCGAAATTTGAAAAAAAAAAACGCAAGGCTAAAGCCTTACTTTTTTTCATCGTGTCGAGGATTTTCGAAAAATGACAAAAAATGACGAAACCTGGGAAAATGCAAGGCTATAGCCTTACGGTGTTACACAGCATGCATTTTTCATCGTTTTGAGCATTTTTGAGCATTTTCAAAAAATGTCGAAATTTCGGGAAAAAAAAAAAAAAAAAAACAAAAAAACGCAAGGCTATAGCCTTATGTTTTTTCATTGTTTTGAGGATTTTCGAAAAATGACAAAAAATGACGAAACGTGAGAAAATGCAAGGCTATAGCCTTACGGTCTTACACAGCATGCCGTTTTTCATCGGTTTGAGCATTTTTGAGCATTTTCGAAAAATGTCGAAATTTTGAAAAAACGCAAGGCTATAGCCTTACGTTTTTTCATCGTTTCGAGGATTTTCGAAAAATGATAAAAAATAACGAAAGTGGGAAAATGCAAGGCTATAGCCTTACGGTGTTACACAAGCATGCTGTTTTTCATCGTTTTTAAGCCTTTTCGAAAAATGTCGAAATTTTGAAAAAAAACGCAAGGCTATAGCCTTACGTTTTTTCATCGTGTCGAGGATTTTCGAAAAATGACAAAAAATGACGAAACCTGGAAAATGCAAGGCTATAGCTTACGGTGGTTACACATCAAGCCTTTTTTCATTGTTTTGAGCATTTTTGAGCATTTTAGAAAAATGTCGAAATTTTGAAAAAAAACGCAAGGCAATAGCCTA